>CM034146.1:395612540-395636438 GCA_019776745.2 Taxus chinensis
AACCCTACAATGAGCACTAACCCCTAGTTTAGTGAAGCACCAACACAAAAGGAGGATACAACCCCATAAGATTATCAAAAACCCACTAAAACACCTTTTAATTAATATTTATGATGTATAGTTGCTGCAATAACTGATGGAGATCACCTATTCAGCTCACACACTTTTAATTCCTTGTTTAAACCCTCATTCATCTAGCTTGTTATTTCTCCACTTTCTTCAGTTCTCTTGTCTTAAAAATATTTCTTGCACTCTCAAAAATTCATCATAATTTCAAACCCTTATTTATATATGATGTCATTCCTTCATACCTATTTTAATCACACACTTGGGTTGTAATTTTTCTTTCTCACTCAACTAGTGCAAATTTGAATTCAAAATCCAACTTTACATGCACTTCATCTCACAACAAAAAATCAAGTTAGTCTCCCTCCTTTATTTTAACCAATAAAACTTAAAATGTCCTAATAAATTCATTAAAAAATTCATATTGGGCTCATGTGGGTCGTCCATGCCCAAATGCACCAAATAAGCATAAAACTAGCTCAAAACCCCATCACCTGGATGAGATAAAAGTAAAATCACCATAACCAAGATTATTCAAGCCCCCAAATTCACCACACATGTAAAATATGACATAAAAACATCATCCATGGTTGTTAATTATCTTTCACCAATAAAATTTATCATAACTAACTTAAAAGGGTTCATATCCTTCATCAAACAACTATTTCTAGGAACCTATCTTCATATTTAGACATCAAGCACACACCAAAACACATCAACCATGGAATGTAACCAATAATTTTAATTATTGGGACATATAGATAAAATCCATGCATGTTAGAGCTCATGAAACATCCAAATGTGTAAACCACACTAACTTTTCTCTTCACCAAATTTAGTTTCCCAAAAACGTAGTTGTAAAAAATCAACTAGTTTTCACCCTTTCTGTCACCTAAAATACCTAAAAATTATTTCAATAATTTTTTTTACCCCTATTCACTCTCCAACTGATAGAAATCATCAACACATTCGTCTCATGCATCTTCTACCTCCATCTTCTAACGAAAGCAATCCTATCCTGAGAAACAAGAAACCTTCTTCTTCATAAATAAAGTTGTCTAACATATCAAACCTCATCATCAAGAAAAAAAATACCATTTTAAATACCTTGGAATATTATTTCCATAACATCTTACATTTCCTTCAAACACAAAGGGGAATGCCTTCAACTAATTCCATCTCTTAAATTGCTTAAAACTACCCTAAAATTGCCTTATGACCAATATTCAGAAATTGGGAACACTTTAATATTTAGTAGGAGCACTAGGATTTTAAACAATCATGAAAGTTAATTAAAATTCCCATTATTAAATCATTGTCAATTTATTTTGTAACTCCTTTCGACAACCTTTCCTCAAACTGGACTTTATTATAAACTTACATTTTCAGGTGGGCTCCACTCATCACCACATGCTCTATCTTACCTTTCTATAAATATGGATGAGTTTTATACACCATCCAATCATCAAAATAGCACAAGAAATAAATTATGGTAAATTATGATCAATATCTCTCCTACTGTTTTTGAGCTAGGGTTTCAAGCACATAAAAAATTATTTACCTTCTTAACATTCATTCACAAAAATATTAGGATGAAATGACTTCATTATTTTTTTGAAAACTTTTTATTTAAATGAAAAATAATCTTTTTAAAGCCATAAGGTTCCATTCAAATCATACAATTCATGGTGATCATAAAAAGGTATAATTCGAGCTAGAAAACACTCTTTTCTTAGACCTTGTTTTATATAAAACAAGGTCAAAATTTGCAAATACTTATTCAGAATGACTAAATTTTTTTATCACACCTCAAGGACACTCCTATGAACCATCTCCAATCATCATCATAGCTCATATAGGTCTCCATATTCTCAACCCATCTCATTTGCATGACTAACATTTGGGGGTTTTCATGGTTTGGGATAGGATCAACCGAAAAAACACTATAAATGTTAATGAAACCTATCCAAAAGGTTGTAACATACCTATAACAAAATGTATGACATCCCTACATGCTTCCATGATCTCACATAGCTCTACAACTCATCCTCATACTTCCAAGCACCTAGAATGGGTTTAGATGAGCACATGAATCTGGGTCTTCAATTTGTACCTACACCCTAAAACTCATGAGAGTTCCTAAACAATCCCCAAAAATATCTCCATACTAATACCATTCTCCTAAAGCCACTAATGAACTCAAACACCATGCTCCATCACCTCGGCTAGCTAGGTCACCTAACTAGGCTTGCTAGACAAAACCAATCTCACTAAATCAATCCATGCCATCATGTCAACAGCTGAAACTCCATGTCATTATCCTATTAATCATCCTCTGACACATATCCATCATCCTCTTTGTCATTAATTTGATTTTACATCAATGACAACACCTAGAACTCAACATGCAGACAATCTCCCCCTTTGTCATTAATGAAAAACCTCCTAAACTTCTCCCTCTTTTTACATTAATGAAAAATCATACCTATCTTACATGAATTTCATCCTTCTTAGCCTCTTAGGATCACCTATGGGTTGAAAAAATCACCCAAAGTCTTCAAACTATCAAACAAACTTGTAATTTCTCACAATTTTTTATTTTTAGCTCTTTAAAAGAATTTATGATAGTATTCCCATTGGGAAAGAGCATACAAAACACCTATTAATGAAAAACATATTGATTTAGAGCCAAAAACACAACGCTTACCATATTTATTGAGTGAGGTCATTACACAAGTCCAACATTTTTATTCACAAGCTTTGTTCAACTTCCTTATGCCCTATTTTGACCTCTTTCGATTTTATGGAAGCACTGTAGCAATCATTAAACTATGTACATAACAAATCTTCATGAACTCTAACATCCTTATATATTTTCTTATCTAAATCCTCTTGAATAATGATGATCACCTATAATCATGTGAGGAAAACCTATATATTTCACAAAAATCATAAGCATTCCTTAAACATGTTATAATTCCTTGTGTAGGTTATAGTAACTCTAATTTAGGGCACTGACACAGAATAATTTGTAACTTCGAGACCTTGACTCACACCTTTCACACTTGAAAATTAAAAATTCTTAGACAATACACAACATTATGACTATACACAAACATTTCTTCATTTAAGAGACACATATATCTTATTCATAACAAAAAATTATTTATTAGACTTAGCATAGTAGCTTGACCCACATACTAGGACACACTGTATCATTTAGAAAAAATTATGTACATATCTTGACATACTTGACCAAAGAATCAAGAACCTGAAGGAGAACTCTTTAAAGGTCACTAATCACCTTTTGAAAAAATCATCATTGCTTATAACTTCATTTTTCAATGACAACTTATGACCAACAAGATAAAAAATCAGACTTTTCTTAAATACGTCAATCATACATACCTTTAATGGAAAACATGATATATACCTTGACATGATGAAATAATTCTCTATTGTTAAACATTATTCATGACTTCTTGAGTATGATGACTTTATATTCTTTCTCCCTTTCAAGATTCCTAATCATTCATGTTCTTCCAGGTGTTGAGATTACTCCTAATATTTTTCTTAGAGAATCAAAGGTAGGTTTTAGAATAGGATTTGTCAAGATGTTAAAAAATTCTTCCTTAGTGAATACATGATCTAGTTTGATGAATTTATTTCTTACTTGATCTCTCAAGAAGTGATACTTAATTGGGATGTGCTTTTTTTTATAATGCAAAACTAGATTCTTTGGCACACTGATTACACTAGTACTATAAAAAAACATAGGTTTGGGCTCATCACAATTTACCTTGTATTCTTCAACATTTTGTCTCATCCACATGAATTGAGAAAAAAATTGTGCAATAAAAACATAATCAACTTCACATGTTCAAAGAGCCATAAGAGATTGTTTCTTACTTGACCATAAAACTAGTTATACTCTAAAAAATGCACCACCACTTGTACTTCTCCTATCATCCATACTTTCTGCCCAATCAACATAAGAAAAATCTATTAAATAAAAAATTTCACTCCTTGGATAATACAAACCATACTCAGTAGTCCCTTTAAGATATCTAAAAATCATTTTTACTTCTTGAAGATGTGTCTTATTAGGATCTTCTAGAAACCTTCCAACCAGATCCCAACAACTTGCATACTATCTGGTCTTGAAGTAGTTAGCATATAGAAGGCTTTCCAATCATAGCATCTCTATTATGATTGAATCACTTTAGGAGAATCATCTTATTTTCTTAGTTAACATCCTGTAACCATGGGTATTCCAATAGGCTTTGAAATGTTCTATTTAAAACTTCTTAAACATCTCCTTGATGTACTTAGTTTGAGATATGAATATACCTTCTTTAGACTGATTTACTTGAATTCCTAGAATGAAAGATAGCTCTCCAAGCATGGAAATTTCAAAATATATTTTCATAGCTTCTACAAATTCATGAGTCATGAGCTCACTACTTCCTCCAAATATTATATTATCCACATATACAACAACAATAACCAAATGACATCCTCCCCTTTTGATATAGATTTTTCTATTAACAAATCCTCTCTTGAATCCTTACTCATTCAAGTACTTGTTTAGCCTTTCATACCAAGCCCTAAGGGATTGATTTAGGACATAAAATCCTTTTTCAGTTTGATTACATAATCTTTCTTATCTTTCACAGAAAAAAAAAAATGGATGCTCCATGTAAACCTCTTCTTCTAACCGTTCAAGAAGGAATATTTCACATCCATTTGATATACCTTAAACATATTAAACCCTATATATAATAAGAATAATATGATGTCTTCCATTCTAGCTATAAGAGAAAATGTTTCATCAAAATCAATTCCCTAAGCTTGTGAATACCCCTTACAAACCAATCTAGCCTTGTTTCTTGTGACTTCTCCATCCTCATTGAGTTTATTTCTAAATACTAATTTATACCCATTAACATTCTTATCCTTTGGTATAGGTACCAAATCCAAAGTCTTATTATTTTCCATTTGATCTAGTTCTTTATTCATAACCTTGATCTAACATTCATCCTTACTAGCTTCTTCAACATTTTTAGGTTCTAATTTTGATAAGAATGCATAATTTTATTAGTTTTGGATACTTCCCAATTTCCTTCTTGTAGTAACTCTAGCATTCTTCTTACCTATGATATGATTTTTAGGATGATATCTTCTACTTTGTCTTGATGGTGATTTGTTGTCTTCCCTTTCTTCTTCATCATCTTCTTATTCAGTTATATGCACAACTTCTTCTTCTTCTTTCAGATCAGTCACATGTGATGTATCATTTGTCTTGTGAATGGAATTCATAGGGTAATATTCATAATATTTCACACTAGAACTTTCAACTATTGTTTTCAACCTTTTTTTATATAAAATGTAAAATTATTGAATAATATCCTAAAAATATTCCTTCATTATATTTGTAATCAAACTTACCTAGATTATCTTCAATCCTTTTGATGAAGAACCTACATCCAAAGACTCTAAAATGTTCCAAATTAGTTGGTCTACCTTTCCAAAGTTCATATAGATTCTTATCACTATTTATTCTTTGTTGACACTTGCAGAGAGTGTAGACAGCAGTAAATTTTTTTTTCTTCCAATATCCATCAAGTAATTTAGATTCATTTAGGGTAGTCCTTTCCATCTCTTGACCAATCATGTTCTTCCTTTCAACCACTCCAATTTTCTGAGGTGTTTTGGATGTTGAAAATTTCCTCTTGATGCCATGAAATATAAAAAATTCATCAAATGAGTCTGACCAAAATCACCTCCATTATATGATCTAATAATCTTGATCTTTCCATTTTTATAATTCTCAATGATAGATTTAAAATACTTGAATACATGAAAATCATCTCATTTGTTTCTCAAACAAGCAACCCAAGTATATCTAGTATAATCATCAATAAGAAGCATAAAATAATAATCACCTGATGCATTGTCATTCCTCATAGGCCCACAAAGATTAGTGTGAATAAGTTGTAGGGGACTAGTGGTGGAATTATGTTCATTTTTCTTGAACCTCCTTTTAGTTTGTTTCCCATGAAGGCATGCCTTGCACAATGTATCTTCTGGTTTATTGATTTTTTGCATATTTCTCACATAATTATTAGAATTGATTTTGAAAAGACTATCAAATTTTACATGGCATAATCTCATATGACCAAATATCATTCATATTAATCATAAGACATTTTTCTTTGTTGACTTCCTTGAATATATACATGTTATTTTCAGTCCTCTTAGCTTTGGCAACCAAATTACCTATTTCTCCTTTTCTAATTTTGTAATCCTTATCATCAAAAGATAGAACATACCCTTGTTTGAACATTTGAATTACACTGACTATATTGTGCTTTAGTACCTCAACATAAATAACATATTTGGTGAAGGTTTTTCCACTATCCAAACTCAAATAACCTCTCTCTGCAATTTTTTATGGAAGAATTATCACCAAACCTAATAGATCTTGAAGATTTTTTTCTCAAGGAGATAAAATTACTATTATCACTTGTCATATTATAATAACACCCACTATCAATGTACCAAATAATATTTTCATCTTGGCTATGAAAAGTGGTTTGAGAAATTCCAAACACTTCATCCTTTATCCTTGATCCTACAAGACTGAAATCAATAGTATGCTCCTTCATGTCTTATTTTTCTTATTTATTGTCCTTAAATATAGATGAGAATGGTGTACAAAACTCAAAAATATAATCCCATATATCAAAACCTAAGGGTTTCAAATAATCCCTCATTTTGATCATAGGATGAATTTTAGCTTGCACTTTTCTATTATCCATGATAGTGATTTAAAATATCTCCTTTCAAGTGATTAAAAATATTCAAAAGGACCTGATATGATATCAATTGTTAGAAGCACAATGGACTAAGAGGGGGGTGAATCATTCCTTACAAAACTTTAATCAATTTCATATTTTCTTACTTAAACCATAAACCATTCAACCATTCATTAATGTGTGCAAAGCATTTAATCAAATCAATATAACCATGTAAGACACAAGAACTCAATATTTAAGTGGAAACACCTAAAGGGTAAGAAAACCCACTAAAAATTCTAATTATATTACTCAAATAACAATTATTTAGTGAAGAAATGACTTGACAAGGAGTACCAACTCCTAGTTTAGTAAAGCACTAACCATACAAGGAGAAATAACCCCTATTTTAGTCAAGCATTAAATCCAAAAGGAGGATAAAATCCCCTAAAATGATAAAAAAAACCCACTCAACCACATGTGAATGAATATATATGATGTATTTTTTCTTAATCAATTGATGGAGATCACCCATTGAGCTCACACACCTTTAAATCCTTTTTCAAACCCTCATTCATGTAGCTCATTATTTCTCTCACTTTATTCACTTCTCTTGGATTCAACATATTAGACACACTCTCAAAAATTCCTCAAAATTTCATACAATTCTTTAGCTCTGATATCATGCCTTCATACCTTTTTCAATCACACACATGGGTTACACTTTTTCCCTCTCACTCAACTAGTGTAAATTTAAATTCGAACTCCACTTTTATATGCACTTCATCTCACAAATATAAATAAAGTTAGTATCCATCCTTTAGTTTATGAAATAAAAATCAAAAAAATCCCAATAAATTCATTAAAACATTCATATTGGGCCCATGTAGATCGGTCATGCCCAAATGCACCAAACAAGCACAAAACTAGCTCAAAATCCCATCACCTGGATGAGATAAAACCTAAAAAACCATAAAAAAGATTATTCAAGCATCTAAATTCACCAAAAATGTCAAATATGACATAAAAACAACATCTATGGTTGTTAATTATCTTTAAAAATCAAATTTATCATAAAGTAATTCAAAAAGGCTCATATCCTTCATTAAACAGTGTTTACACGACCTTGTCTTCATCATTAGACCATAAGAACACCAAACAAATCAATATGGAATGTAACCAGTCACTATAATAATCTGGACCTTCATATCACATCCATGCATGTTAGAGCTCATGAAACATCCACATGTGCAAACCGCACCAAGTTTTCTCTTCACCAAATTGAGCTACCCAGAAATCCATTTTAGAAAATCAACTCATTTTCATCCTTTTTGTCATTTAAAATACCTTTAATGTCATTAAATATTAAAAAAATTAATCCCTATTAACTCTCCAACTTATATAAATCATCAACTCATTCATCTCATGCATCTTCTACCTCCATCTTTAAGCAAAAGCAATCTTGTCCTGAGAAACAAGAAACCTTCTTCTTCAAAAATATAGCTGGATGACCCATAAATCCTCATAATCAAGACAAAAAACATATAATATTATGAATACCTCTAAATATAATTTCCATAACATCTTACATTTCCTTCCAACTATAAGTGTAAGGTCTTGAACCAAGTCCATCTCTGAAAACTGCTTTAAAATCTCCCAAAACTACCTTATGACTAGTCTTCATAAATAGGGCACAATTTTTCCATTTATAAGCACCTTCATGATATGAAACCATCATTTACATAAAGTAAAATTAAAATAATAAAAAAATGTCAATTTATTTTGTAACTCCTTAAAATAACCTTTCCTCAAACTGGACTTCTTCATAAACTTATATTTTTAGGTGGGGTCCACTCATCACCACATGCTATTTAATACCTTTCCGAAAATTTAGAGGATTCCTATACAGCATAAAATCATCATAATATCACAATAAATAAATTCTAGGAAGTTGGGATCAATATCTCTCCTATCACTTTTGAGCTAAGGTTTCAAGCACACAAAAAATTGTTAAACTTCTTAACATTCGCTCATAAAAACTTTAAGATGAAATTAATTACTTGTTTTTTTGAAAAATTATAGTTAAATGAAAAATCATCCTTGAAATCCACAAGTTCCCATGAAAATAATACAATTCATGGTGAGCATCATAAGGTGCGATTTGAGCTAGAAAACACTCTTTCTTGGACCTTGTTTTACATAAAACATCATAGCTTAAAAAAATATATTTAGAATGACTCCAAAGTTTTATCACACCTCTAGGAAACAATTTTTAACCATCTCCAATAATTATCATATCTAAAATATGTCTCCATCTTCTCAACCCATCTCATTTCCTTGACTAGCCCTTGGGGTTTGCATGGCTTAGGCTAGGGTCAACTGAAAAAACACTATAACTCATCATGAAACCTCTCCAAAAGGCCCTAACATAACTAAAAAATATGTAAGACATATTTTCATGCTTTCATGAGCTCACATGGCTCTACAAATCATCCTCATGCCTGCAAGGACGTAGACTGGGTCTAGATGAGCACCTAAAACTATGTCTTCAATCTATACCTATACCCTAAAACTCATGAGAGTGTATAAAAAATCCCCAAAGATGATATCCATGCTGATACCATTCTCCTCAAGTCACCAAGAAACTCAAACCACCATGCTCCATTACCTAGGTTGGCTAGGTCACTTGACTAAGCTTGTTAAACTGAGCCAATATCACCAAATCAACTCATGCCATCATGTCAACACCTAAAAATCTATGTGATCATCCTATTAAGAATCCTTTAACACATACCCATCATCTTATTTTTCATTAATTTGATTTTACATCAATGAAAACACCTAGAAATCAACATGCATAAAAGGAAAGTGAATTATTAAATCTTCTTTTAATTAAATCTTTGACTATGTAATTTGATAAGTTTAAGAAAAATATAAAAACATATTATACAATTAAATATGATGTTAGTTGGATTTGAAAGTAATTCGTTATTGTAAGAGCATGTTTTTAGAATTACTTTTTTTTTTCTTGAGTTTGAAAATTGAAAAATTTAGTTTTGAAGAAAGATCTTTCGTTCTCTTTTTTTATTCTTTTAATGAGAAGCATGTTGAGTGGTAATAAAAAATTTTGAGTGTTAATACATTACTTTATTTTTTGAAGAAAAGAAGATCGTTTTTTTTATGTGACTTGAGTTTAAGTGGAGTTAACATATTAGAGACTTTATGAACTTGTGGATGTTTGCAATTTGTTGATGGAAACTTGGTTTTCATTATTAGATCATTTCATTATAGGTTACAAGTTTACTTGATATATGTTTATTTACCTTAAATCAATTAGTAGATGTTAAATTATCTTGTAATGAAATAGATAGGTAGATAGTTGATAATCCATGCCAGTTCAATGAACTGGCCATGTATATTATTTATTTTTATCTTACAAATAATAAGATGGATTAGTATTACAAGGATTTAATTAGGTTTATTACATGCATAATTCATCATGTGATGATTTATTTATTTGATTATAGACATTGATTTTTGAATATCATGATTTTGGATATGTATGTGTTATAAAGAGAAGCATGATTTCACAAAGTTTCATATGGTAAATGGCATATTTTATTAGGGTAAGTACACCAAGTTGGGGGACCAAAAAGTGGAAAAAACACGTATGTGTTCTATAATAACACAATCGTGTTACATTTTCCTTGGTTCGGTAATTCATGAACCTATAACACGTACACATTATGTTAAGTTATAAAAAAAAAGACTAAGAACTATTTATTTTAATTCCCCCAAAAACAAGTTTAACAGCAAAACTCTAACTTCATGTTTCATTTTCAGTTGGATCTTTCTGAAACGATCATATGAGAATCTCCACAAAGATTAGAATCAATGGTAGCACGATGAAGAAGAGGTAGGCATAGTTATTTTCTTGAAATTGCATTGAAATTTGGTAATTATAGAGGATAATTTGAATTGAACACATATTTTTTTATTGTTACAACTCCATGTCAATGTAATCAGCCACAACAAAACCCTGTAATTCTTATGATCCCTCCTAGCCCTCCTACAATTTCTCAACATCCCGACAGTCAATAAAATTTAGCAGCCCATATAGTGGAAAACCAGATTTAAATTTAGGATTTAATGGAAATAACGATGGATTCACATTCTACAAACCCCCATTGCACCTCTCTTGCAAACACATTGGAGGCAGTAGTGGCTCAAGTTAACATGGAAACGAGTCAAATTGATTTTTGGAAATCTTATAGAGAGCATTATAGGGTTTATTATTCCAAAAAATAGTCAAATGCAAATGTAAAGAAAAAAAATTACAAAAGACCTCATATGTGCCTTATTCACGGACCCCTGAACCAATTTTCCTATCCCGTTGTCAAAAAAATGGTTTCCCATCCACTAGCGCAATAATGTTTTGATTAAAAATAATTTTTGGGATTGATGGTGGATGGTGTTTGATTTTAAACCTTGTAATATCAATGAGGTGCCACTATAATTTTTGAGGAAACTCTAGTGAAATTTTATCCTCGATGAAATCCTGAACTATTTTGATTTTTTGAGTTTCAAGGGATGAGGAAAATATTCTGCACATGATCAAATAGGTGCACAATGTGCACCTATTCAGTAGGGTAGAGTCCTCACATAGAATCCCCCTCACCTTGATATTATCCCTCCAACAATAAAGGAGAAAATAGAGATCAATACACTCCATGTGCTTAAGGTTCTATCTAATACCCTTGTTTGAAATACGAGGGATATTTATAATCCAGATACTTGTGGAGGTACACCGAGTATTCCCTCAAGGAGTACTAGTATGAGGTCACATCTTTACTTGACATGTGGTAGCATATGTTTGGGGCCTGAGGAGTATGATTCTTTCATGCATACTAGTTTTGATGGAGTTGCCACTGGTGGTGCACATGATAATGCCACTATGTCAAATGCCTTTTTAAGTAAGACATGTGGATAATAGTCACTAGTGTCACCTTAATAGGTATTTGTTATGTTTTATAATGTGTGCTACAAAAATATCAGAGTAATTGTTTTACTTATATATGTTAAATTTTTGAATTATTGTATTTGTACATGTATGCATTGATATTACAGTGCGCGGGAGGGCCGTATTCATCCCGAATAGAGGATGTGAGAACTATGCCTACACATACATTCACATAGGAAATTTAGAATGTTAATTGTGTAAAATTTTCACGTATGAATATATATATATGTAAAACTTTTGAACTCAAATATGGGTAAGTGCAAGAAGTTGATGGACAAATATAGGGTCATCCGTGGACATCATATTGCAAATAACAACATAATATCAACTTGTAGGGATTATTAGCAATACATACACTCAAAATTAGACAAGATTATACTAATATGAATCGTAGCATCCGGAATCTAGTTTCTAAAATACTATTTTTTGTAAAAAATGGACAAGATTAGCTATATTAAACACTCAAAATTCAATGACTTGGTATTTTTTTTAAAAAACGCCGATAAGATTATAGTCCGTTTGCCCACAATTTGGATGACCAAAAATTTATATATATTTTTTTCCTTTGGTGAGAAGTTATATTCCACTATCTATCTTGGGATGGATTTTATTTTGTATTTTTTTGAGTAATATTTTATTTTTTATGATTTTTTTCGTGAAAGTGGTATGAAAACATAAAGAAAACAGAGCACTTTCCGTTTGCCCGCCATAACTTCATCAAAAAATATTGAAATAAATTTTTTTTTTTTTGAACATGTATATAATTTCACCACGGTTGGGATGGTATAAGTTTTATCACATTTTGATAACTGAAACAAATTTTACAGTCTTAAACGTAGACATAAACATTCAGAGGAAAAAGTGTCTTAAAGACCTACTATTAGTAAAAAATTATAAAATGATATTTATCCTCTTCTATTCTCTTTAAAATCATTATTTCTACAAAGCTAATAGTCTCCCCTATGTAATGGTACCATTTTTATGACATAGTTTTTAATTTTCGGCATGGTTCAAGTCCGCGGAAGACTAAATTTGATGTTTTGCTGTTTTTAATGTAAAATTCAGGATTTGATGTCCACTTAATTGTCCCCCAACTTGGTGCACTTACCCATATATGTATGTTCTTGTATGTTCAACTAACTTGACATGATATATGTTTCATAAAGATGATGACTTCACTAGACACCCCACCATCTCTGCGACGAGTAGAGAAAGGTTTTTCCATTATGATTTCCTCTATGTAGCAACTCACTGAGGTATTCAAAAAACACCTATTTTTGTGTAATTTGTATTATGTTAAATTACATTTAATAATTTCCTTCATTCAGAATCCATTCAAAAACACCTGAATTCAGAATCCATTCAGAATTATAGGAAGAGTATAAAGCAACATCTAATGCAATTGTAAACATATGGTGAGATATTTCTGAGGTATTAGCAGCAGAATGTCTATTTTCTAGCGAAAAACTAGTTGTTAAAATGCTTATCACCCAACCTACCACCCAACCTGAAACTGATAACGGATCTGCTAAATCTAGCACCTAGATGGATATTTTCAAAGTACCACCTGAAAATCATGTGGGTCCTCAATCACCCTCGACTGTGTCAAAATCATTATTTATTGAAAAGATGACTAGGGAAAAAGAGGGTTTGACCCACATCCTTGTGCCATATGGGTTTTTATATCAGAAAATGGGAAAATTGAATCTTGCACTTGTTGGTAAGTTTCTGGGATCTAGACCCAATATTGATGTTATCAAAAAATGGGATTTGAGAAGATGGAAACCTAAGGTTGATTTGGTTATTACAACCATGCCTCAAGGTTTCTTCCTTGCCAAATTTAATCAACTGTCAGATCTAGAATTAGTTCTTTTAGGTGGACCTTGTTACATGGGAAATATGGGGCTCTTTTTAAAAAGGTAGTACCCAGGATTTGATCCAAATAATGAAAATATTCACACCATACCCATTTTGTGTAGAATTCCTATGGTCTTCCATCTTCAGTAGTGGGATGATGAGATCCTGTTGAATATAGCTAAATCTAGTGGTTCTCTCAATTGGATTAGATGGGTCTACAAGAAACAGGTCTAGGATTTCTTTTGCTATATTTTGTATCTCATCAGAAATGGAAGTAGTAACTTCCTTAGAATTTTATTCTTTAGTCAAATTTATGGCCTATGACAATAGAGGATTGAATATGGAACTTTTCATTTAAGATGCAAAAAATTCCAAAATTTAGGACATTTCACCAGAAAATTTCCTACTCTAAAAGGATCTAAAAACCAACATAAGGAAAAAGGACTACTTCAAGGTAGAATGATTGGTAAAAATCATAATGAATGTGATGGATTCATAGAACCATTAAAAAGAGCTTCTCATGGTCAAGAGAATGAGGTTAGAGATTCCATAGAGGTCAATCCTGATCCGGCTAAGGAACAAAAACAAAAGGAAACATAAAAAATTTCTCCTAATCTGCTAGCTATAAAGTATAAGAAGATCAAAAAGGTTTTCAAAACCCCTATAAGGCAATCATTGGTATGAAAAAAAAATTGGCGTCCCAAGACTCCTGCTTTAAAATAGGAGGGAAAAGTTTCAAAAGATCAAGGAAGGAAGGATTTGGAAAAACCAGTGAAATTAATTATGGAAGTGGATGAGAAAAGTTCTAAGGTTATCATTAATCTCATTCCTAAAGATCTTGCACATATGGAAAATATGAATGCACATATCAGATAGGATCTCCTACCTAGGAAACGTCAAAGACTGTTGAATAGCCACAAAACAACAAATCTAATGGAAAACTGAGATGCAAGAGATATCATCAGATGTTCAATATACAGGATGACTCTGTAGATCCCATAGTAGAAGATATGTCTAATAATAAAGAGAATAAGAAAATGGATAACTACATAAAGGAGAATAGCATCCCTTTGGGTCTTGACATACATGACTTACCTATAAGTGAAAAAATTATCTTCAATGGCATGACAATAGTTTCACAACTGAATTATGAACATGAAATAAGTGAAAAAGATGAAGAGGATTTAACCCCATTCTCATCAAAGGTACTCTTTGACTGTGATAATAAACTGAACACTGGCTTTATTAAATTTAATTCAAAGAAGAGAAGAATGAAATAATTTGATGGGATCCCTAATACTTTGTATAATGACAAAAATAATAAAATAGGAAAATGGGAGGCTTACACTTCCAGGATAACTAGATCATTTTCTAGAAGGGTTGCAGATATTGGTGGTAGCAAAAAAAAGGTAGACCCTCAAAAAAGGATCTAAGAAATAAAGAAATTGAAAAAGATATTGCATAGATGTGAATCAAAGTCAATCGAGCCATCCAAAAAATGCTTCCCGCATATTTTATTGATGAAGATAATCTCTTGAAATATTAGAGGGCTGAATGGAGGTCCTAAACAAAGGATGCTCAATAGAATTAAGAAATGTCTAGCAGACCTGTTATTCTGTTTTTGCAAGAAACTAAAATGAAAATAAATGTTCTTGAGGTTTGTAAAATTTTTGTTTGGGATAGTTTTGAATTTTCTAATTTTGAATCTCAAGGAGCATTAGGAGGAGTGGCTATTTTTTGGGACAAGAACCTACTTACTGGTAAGGTGATATTTGATTCTAATAATCATTTAACTATCAAATTTCATGCTTTGGATAATGATATATCTTGGATCCTCTCAAATATATATGCACCCAAATTTGTTTCTAGAAGAAGGAGACTTTGGGAGGATTTAAAATTTTTTTAGGAACAAATATGGGAATCATAATTGGTTGGTTATGGGAGATTTCAACTCCCCTCTCAACCTTGGTGAGAAACAAGGGGGTAATTATGATTTTTCTATTGACATGGATGACTTTTCTGAATTTGTATCTTATTTAAATATTATGGATGTTGAAATCCATAGAAATTAGTTCACCTAGTCAAATAGAAGATTTTGAAATGATATGATATATGTTAGATTAGATAGAACCCTTATATCTACTAAATAGATTTTAAAACATGATTTTCATCTTTCTTCATTACCTAGAATGGGATCCGACCATAATCCTATTCTATTAAATCTTTTCAATTGGTTTAAGCCTTCCCATAGCTCTTTTAAATTTGAAAATATCGGGTTGGATCATGAAGACATTACAAATAGGATTAAAGAATGGTGAAAATGGTATAGAAAAGGAATTGTTCAATTTAGATTGGTTGAGAAATTAAAAAATGTGAAAAAACATGTTAAAACTTGGAATAAAGTGGTTTTTGGTAATATTTTTGAAAAGGAGTTCAAACAGCAGATTCAGGATCCTGAACTGAAAAATTCCACTAAAGGTATAGACTTTTCTAACCAGATTCTAGAAAATAAACTTCTATCTGAATTGCATACTATCTATAGTAGAGAGGAAACCTATTGGAGACTTAAATCCAAGATGATTTGCATGAAAGAGTGAGATAAAAATACAAATTTTTTCTATATGACCACTCTTAAACACATGCCTGTAATAGGATTACAGAAGTCTCAAAAGGAAATGAAATTGTTAACAAGGGTAAAAATGACATCAAAGCTTAAGCTCTAAGATTTTATGAAAATATTTTAATGGAAAATAATGCTTGCAATGAAGAGGCAACTTCTTTCCTTTTAGACGCCATTCCTGGGGACATTATTCCTAAAGAGAGATTTAAGAGTCTTACCAAACTAGTGACAATAGAGGAGCTCTAAAAAGCTACATTTTCTCTTTAAGGTGAAAAAGCACCATGCCCAGATGGATTCTCTGCAATGTTTTTTCCAATTTTTTGGGTTATCTATTCGGAAGACTTACTCAAGGCGGTTAATGAATTCTACAGAATGAGTGACCCTATTAAAGAACTAAATAACACTCATATTGTGCTTGCTCCCAAAAATATGGATGCTAAATAAGTTAAGGACTTACGGCATATTAGTTTGCTAACTTTGGTCTATAGAATCTTCACTAAGATTATTGCTACTAGAATCCAACCTGTTCTCTCTGATTTAATATCAAAACAACAAAGTGGCTTCATTAAAGGGAGAATTATACTAGATGGGGGGATCATGGTACATGAAACTATACATTCCATGGATAAAAATAAAAAATTAGGTATGGTAATCAAGATGGATATGAATAATGAATTTGACAGAGTTCCTTGGCATTCCCTTGATAAGGTACTTGCTAAATTTGGGTTTCAGAATAAATTCAGGAAGATCATTTAGGCATGAATTTCTAAGACTAGATTTTTAGTTGTTGTCAATGGTACTCCAATGGGATTCTTCGCTAGCAGTAGGGGCATAAGACATGGAGATCCTATATCCCTTCTTCTCTTCATACTCATGGATGTCAGTCTTTGCAAATCTATTTCAAAAGCTATTAACGCAAGCCTTTTACAAGGAGTTTGACCCACTTCTACAAATCAAATAGCCTCACATCAGCAATTTGTTGATGACACAATTTCATTACTAATGTCATCCATCCTTGAAGCTAAATCTATTAAGACTATTCTCAAATTTTATGAGGATGCATAAGGGAAACAAGTTAATTTTGATAAGAGCTCCATTTATTTCTATAATACTCTGGAATGACAAAAACTAATTGTTCTTATTTTGGGCTGCAAAATCATCTCCTTGTCTACTACCTACCTGGGATTGCCTCTTGGGACCAATAAAATTTCTCAGATAGTATGGAATGCGTTACTAGACAGATTTCAGAGGAAATTAGTAGGATGGAAAGGGGTTGTTCTTTCTAGTGCTGGAAAATGTCTGCTTATCAAAAGTACACTACAGAACTTACCCATATATATTATGTATATTTTCAAAATTCCTAAAATAATTATTAACAAGATTGAAAGGATCCAAAAACACTTTACTCTAATAAGGGACTAAATAAATATTAATATATCATTTAGTGGCATGGGATCAACTCTGTATACCTAAGAAAAGTTGGGGGGATAGGTATTAAGGACATTCAAAAAAGTGAATATTGCTTTAATTTCTAAAATGGGATGGAGAATGTTAAAGGAGGAACAACCTTAGATTGACCTAAGTCAGAGATAAATATCTAGCTAAAAAAAATGTGAATTCATTTCTCTAT
Organism: Taxus chinensis; assembly: GCA_019776745.2. Taxonomy (NCBI): domain Eukaryota; kingdom Viridiplantae; phylum Streptophyta; class Pinopsida; order Cupressales; family Taxaceae; genus Taxus; species Taxus chinensis. The sequence goes on from CM034146.1 coordinate 395,630,531, forward strand.
GAAGACCAACTTCCCAATGGTTCTATTTTTTGGAACAACTTGATCCAAATGAGGAAATTTATCATGCAAGGAGGTAGATAAAAAGTGGGTAATGGTAGTGAAATTCAGTTTTGGAGGGATAATTGGACTAATTTTAGTTTGAAGGAAAATTTTGACTCCATTAAGGACATCTTAACTAAAAATTATGGTACTTAAATTCAACGATTATATTGACATAGAGGGAAATAGAAGAAAATGGAAACAACTCAATGTGGATGTGCTAAATCTGAACCCTGTTGTCTCCTCTCTTCAAGAGTAGGTTGATATTATAACCCTAAATTAAACTGATGCAAAATATGAACTAGTTTGGAGTAACTCTTTTGATGGTGAGTATACTGTCGAATCTAGTTATAATTCCTTTTTTGAAAATATTCAATGTGACTTTTAAGTGGAGTAAAATTTGGATGCCTGAGCTAAATCCTAAAGTTAACTTCTTTTTTTAGCTTTATATAAAAGGAGACGATTCTTACTAATGATAATTTAATAAAAAAGGGGTTTATAATGCCAAATATTTGTTGTATGTGTAAAAAGGAGGTTGGGGATATTAAACACTTGTGTGTTACACTTGTGATTTTGCTTTGAATATTTGGAGTCTCATCTTCTCAAAATTCAATATATACTGGAACCCTACCAAATGAGCTCCTTTAGACTTGGGAACAATGGGATCCCCCCTAATAAAAAATTCATTGATCTAAAGACTTTGGAAGTTGATCTCACCACATGCCATTTGGAGACTATGGAAAACTAGGAATGGGATTATATTCAGGGACAATAGACATGTTTGTAATTCCAAAATATTGTCATTGCTATTAAAGATAATATTGAGAGATTTAGACACCCTAAAAATAAGAAGTATCCTAAAAATGAAGAAGTTATTCTCCCAGATTGGAAAATTGATATAGGAAGTCTTCAGAGACAAGGAAAGCCAAGCCTTAACAGGTCATTAATCTATTAGATCCCTCCTCCCAAATCTTGGTACAAGATTAACTTTGATGGAGTCTCTAAGGGAAAACCAAGTGTAGATGATGGAAGTGGAATAATAAGGGATCATAAAGGTTGTTTAATTGGTGCTTTTGCATGAAGAATGGGTCATCAAAAAAATCATTTTGACAAAGCTTTATCAACTATTTGGTGCTTAATAATTTATAGGGAATGCAATATTTTGAACATTATTATTGAAGGGTATTTAATGAATACCATCAATAATTTAAAACAAACCTACCCCCTAGCTAGACAATACAATATTTTATTCATGAATCTACAATTATTTTTCAATCCTTTAATAATTACAAAAATTTTCGCACCTATAGAGAAGGTAATAGAGTTGTGGACACATTTTCCAATCATGGAGTTAACAAAAAATTTACCACTTGGTTTCATTATGATAATATCCGTATCAAAGTAAAAAATTCCATCCTTAATGACAAGTGTGAAATTTTGCTTGCTAATCAAAATACTTAATGGGATCCCCTCCAATTTATTGGGAATGAAAACTATTTCATGTAGGAAAAGTACAATCATATATTGCCATATAATTTCACACACTTTTTGGGTTTGTAATAATATGGTTGAGAAGTGGTTTGTGAAAAAAAGGATCACCATTTTCAATTAATACAAGCATTTCAAATGCAACAGATAAATAATGGGGGGAGATTATTGTTAAATAGAACCCAACTGTGACCTAACTTGGAAAGAGAATGTTGTTCTATGGAATTTTTTTGTAGTTCGGATGTGTTTCTAACCTTATTAAAGAAGATTCAAGGATATCATCCGAATATCTCCCTACATTTTTCCACCGAATGGAAAAATAGAACTGGTGAAGTATGGTGGACATGCCATTCAGATCACAGAGAAACTAGTTGTAGAAGTAATTGGTCTTAGCTTGGAAGGTAGCAGATTATTCAACAAAAGAATCGATCCAGAACATGGAGGTCAGGAAATTTATTGAAGCAGGTGAAGAGATCTAGTTTTTCACTATGGGTATTAAGAGTAAACTCCATTCTAACACCCTTTGATGAGCTTGTCTAAGATTATGGTCCAATTTATCACTCTAGAAGGAAGGTATATTATAGTTCCCATCAAGCATTTGGTTTTTTTGAATCACTTCCTGTAGGAACTTTCTTATTTGTTTCCCTCACTACATTCTCAATTCTATGGAATGACCCATCTTATAATTTCAAAACCACTCCTGTGTCATTTCTCTTCACTAGGGCATCATTTTACTCCTCCACCAAAATTGTCTTACTCATCATCCATCCATCCCCTCATTTGTGGACATTATGCCAACCCTTGACCCCATCAATCGTGACCCTGCCATGAAGCCCACCACAATTACTAGGTAGAGATAAATATCCATACCAAAAACCCCCCTCTCCCTGGTACCCATCCTCTTCCCTCTGAGCAGATTCCTTCACAGTAGTAAGGACATGGAAATTGCATAGAATCTTCCGCACATTAGCACCACAGGGCCCAATGATGTCTTCTCAGGAGAAAAAGGAGGATCTTCGGACAAAGAATTGACAATATGGAAAATGAGTTGCAAAATTTAAAAAGGGACACACATCACTTATCAAAGAAAAAGGGTAAAAGGAAATTAGATGACGATGCTAAAATAGGTGAAGGTCAAGTCAGTGAAATCTACAAGAAGCTGAATTCTCTTGATAACAGATTGGGGAATTCAAAGGTTAGGCAGGATTGCATCATCTCTACTATCAAGGATATTTTTAACTTCTTGTAACAAGATGTTAAAATCATTTGTATGCTTAGTGATATTTCTGATGTTATTTGAGGTAATTATGCTGAAAGGGACCGTGTTCTTTCTCAACTAGATGTCATTGATCCTACTCATACCAATGCCTTAGGATTCTTTACTTCATTATAGACTGTGAAGTCTAAAATCGACAGAGCATCTAAGAAGTTATTCTCTGTGGATATTTCTTGATGTTTTTTGTTTTTGTTTACTTTTTATTTTTTTGTAGTTTTTTCCCTTTCTTATCTCTGTTGTGTAGTTTCTTTTTTACTACAGCTGGGCTTTATTGTAATATCTAGATATTGATATGTTTTTTTATTATTTCACTTGTTTATATGGCTTTGGAGCCTCTTTGTAATAAAGTATAGTCCCTTCAAAAATATTTTCCAATCATAAAAAAATGTCCTTCATTGTAGCATTTAAATTATGTTAATAATGTCTTTCATTGTGTATACGCAGGAGTTACCTGCGACAGGTAGTAGCCCTATTCATTTTATTCACAGGAATGTTGTGGTAAAAAAATTAGTTTTATATTGATAAAATTAGTTAAAATATTTTCATTACATATACATGTACTTAGTTGGCATAATTTTTCTGATTTGCATTCAAAAAATTTATTGTTAACATATTTATATTTTGGCTAATTTTTATGTTTGATTTTTTGATCTTATGTGTATGTAGGGAGCTTTAATCCATTCCATTTTTACTTCAAGGGAACATACTTCTCAAGCTCATCATTTTTATACCCTCGTTCATGCTATAGGATCTCCTGATGACTCATCTGAATGTGAGATGGAGATTCAATGTGACCGAGAGCTTGTGGTAAGTGTGTGTATTTATGTAAATAATTTCATTAGCATGGTCTTACATACATTTTGAAAACATATATAAATTAAGTTTTGACAAAATAATTGTTTTCATTTATAGGTTCGACTACAGGTGAGTGTTTAGTGGAAGAGGACTCATAACATGGGAAAAAATGGTCCTAAATCATCTCACAGATCTCCATATTTTTCTAAGGGAGGGCCATCTTTGAGCAAGGCAAAGAGAAATATATATTTTGATGATTAGGAAATATATATATGTCTTACATGACATTTGTTTTGTATGCCTATGTGCACGACATTGTACGTACACCTATATGGCATTTATACTTGATAGTATATGACCTATTTGGGAGTTTTTATATTTATTGTGCACATTAATACTATTTGGAACTCGATATTTTTGTATGAAACCTTAAATTTTTGAGATTATTTTTGTATAAAACTAATATGATGCACACTTGACAATATTTAAGACGTTATGGATTATTTTTTCATTTATTGGTGATGTATGTACTAGTGTTTTCAATGTATAATATGCATAAAAATTTGGAAATCAATATTTATATAATGTATGTATATAAATGGTTACCTAATTTGCGTAATTATTCATTCAATTTATCAATGTGCATGTGTATTTACCTTACTTATGCTTTTTCTTGGTCATGGAATATTTGTATTGGTTCCTATCTTATCATGCACCTACTACATTATTTAATGCTTCTTAGTCTTCTCCCATGTTAAAACACCTCATAAAGTCATTAGGACCATCACTAAATTGATTTATAATGCTCCAAACACCACTGTTGTTCATATTACCAAAACTATCAACTATGCCCCTAAAGATAATGTTTTTTACTACAAGTATGGATAAAAGGATATAAGGATATCAAAAAATTATGACAAGATTCAATAATTCACTTTTTCAATCCCTAAAGTGCTCCCAAAATCTCATACTCCAACTCCTTCCACAAATACTTAGAGCTATATCATTCACTTCTCTCAATAGTTCACACTTTGTAAATACTAGCTCAATACGCCAAAAAGCAATTAAACAATGAACCATGACTGAAAAAATATTTACAGATGCTTAAAAACCCTATTTACACTTGCTTAAAACCATCAAATCAGTTTCAAAAATCCATCTTTCATCAATGAATGGAAGGTCACTAAGCTATAGGTTAGCTAACTCCCATTTACTAGGCAATTGATAACCCATGTGTGTTCTTAGCCATTCCCCTATTACTATGATTGTAATTTCCATGTCACTTGAGTACTTGGAATATATTTTTTGTAATGGCCATCATGTTTCACTCCCTCAAATTTTTCCTTTCTCTCTCCATCGCGCTCAGCTTCACCATTCTTCCTCTACGTCCATGAACACTACTCTTAATAAGTATTACCAACAACAAAGTTTATACTAGTATTATGGTGGGATGAGGATTGGATCTCAAGGATCATATTCATATTAAGTTATCACCATCAAAGAGGGCATATCCCCTGTCAAATCATTTATCAGTATGACTTGGAAGATGGGAAAAGCAAATGAAAGTTAGAAAATTAGATTTCATAGGTAATTAGTACTATTAACAAGACTAATATGGCCTTTGAATTCCCTATAATTGTAATCATTATACCTTGAAATTAAAAAATTTGGAAATGATATTTAGTAACAAATAACAAGAACATGGTGAGCTCAATACATTGTGAGAATGAGATTGAGATTTTGAGAGAGAGAGAGAGAAAGAAAACATGAGAGGGAGAGGAGAGTGAGAGGTTTATCCAATACATTATTGTTATCTCATTTTTGAGTTTACGCCAAAAATGAGATAACCCTAAGAAATTTATGAGCTGATTTTATAAGGATCACCTTTCAGAGAGATAATCAGGTTTTTCGGGTTTCACAAGCAAGACAACATGTGTTTTGGATGCTTCATGTCATGTGTTCCCCAAAACCCAAAACCCGCATCAAGTAAGGCGAGTCGGGTTTTGGACCTTCCAAGCATCGGAACGTGCCTTCATCAAAACATGCTTCATGTCGCATGTCTTCTGATCCCCGAAGCCTGATTTACTCCTTTGTTTCAGGTTTTCGGGGTCATCAAGCATGATGCTTCATGTCGCTTGTTTCTCGCAACCTGAAACCCGAATCACTCTAAAACCCTTTGTGTCGAGTTTCCAGATATCCCAAGCATGCTACATGGCAGTAGTGTCGAGGGGAAAGTATTGTCCGGTAGTTGGCATGTGTCACTAAAGTGGGTCAGTAAATGTAATATTTCGTATATATATTCGATTTCCA